>OY283141.1:69146048-69178548 GCA_958299785.1 Medicago lupulina | reverse complement strand
TTGGTCTATATCTGAAATTTCTGAGCTATAGATCATTATTATGAAGATAATATTAGGACCATGGTAACATTTGAAGATAAAGAGCCTAATAATGAGAAACTGTCCCAGAAGAAAAACAATCAAAATAAAATGGTAGGAAACATAGAGCTCAAGTAAATAATTTGAGAAGTTGACAAAACCAGTAAATAATTTGAGAAATTGACAAAACCTTTATTTACTGCATGAAAGAAAGGACTTAACTAGTTCAAAGGCCTGTATATCTTTTAGAGAGAAATCAAGAGAGAGAGAGATGTTAAAGATGGTAATGTGTACTTCATTACACACCAGACTACAGTGGACACTGAGCTATGCTTGATTTATTACATCACCAATAGTCTCTTAAATCCCCATCACTAGACTAATGAAACATAAGGTAATTTTTAAGATGCAATGTTGGTACCTGCTTATTGCCCCTTGACCCCAGATGAGGTGTAGCAACAGTTATGAAATTCATTGCCTCCAGGCCGCATATTGTACCTATTGAGTCCACCTTACTTTCTTTATTGCTAGAATCCTGAATAGGTTCATTTCCAGTTGGCCTATACAGCTTCCCAATAGCATATCGTGCCACTAATCCTCCAACTGAATGTGAAATAAATGAGACTTTACGCATATTTGGCTTTCTTCGAATCACCTCAATAACCTAAGAGTTCAATTTCTTGTTAATACTTGATAGAGATAAAGATCATGTATGTAATGAAATGATACACAATTGTATAAAGATATGAAATATTATGTATTACATATCTCTAATTAATATACTGTTTTATTTGAAGGTAAAAGAAGGCATGCAAATTATCCATCTCCAACATATATCAGAAAGTAATTCAATAACTTCCTTATTTGAAATGACAAACAAAGTCTAATTTCTCTTTGCCAATGAAGCCCATATACTTCAAATTTGCTAAAGGGTATGGATAAAAGAGTAAACTTCATTTTTTTAAAGATATTGTCGACCAATACAAAGGACTCTGTTTTCGTAAACATCACTTACGAATATTATATCAAAGCTCTACAAAGAAAACTGTCAACAGGTTATGCTTTACTAGTCACGGAGAAAATATGTAAAAAATCATTTCAAGATATTCATTATCATCTATCGAACACGGCAACATTTATATTACATGTGACTAGTATAAGGCAATATAATCTAGGGATAATGAGCCTAGTGAAGATATAGTAAATTCGTTTACACAAGACATGGGGTTCATCAAACAAACCTCCTCTGCCAATCGCTCGCCCATTACGTCCACACCATCTAGTGTATGCTTAGACACATTTCGTTCGCTACCTGAGTGAAAGAAGATGAGAAAAATACAAATTACATACAGAACTTAAAGCCCACACTGGATAAATATAACTCAGATATTGTAAAAAACAAGCAAAGAAATCAAGCCTCCTCAAGAAAGAAGGAAGTCCAAAGCTTGTCACTTAAACCGCAGACAGGATATTGTTGTTTGTACTCATTCTAACAAATAAATACAAGGTTCTATTGCAAAGGCCGTCGAATTCAGCCAAAATAGCAAAAGAATTTTTTCACGAGTAAACGACAAACATGTTATTAATGTCAATGACAAGATTTCAAATTTCTCATCACCTTAAACTACAATTGCACCGTGTATTAATTAGATTAGTTAATCATTGAAAATTCACCATACCGAGTCTAATGATATTGTAAATTGCTAAGACACGTAGCTAGTTCGAAATTCCGAATGAAAAAAGTAGTAATATAAATCAACTAATGTCTAACAACAACAAATTATTGATTTGACTATGATCAACAAATCATTCCAGAAAAGAAATAAGAGAGAAAAATTATTCTTACAGTGAACAAAAACCTTATCTGGAAGCTCCTTAACAAATTGCTCCGCAGCAAATTTCCAATCCGTTGAACTGAAAGAACAAACAAACAGAGAGAATCTCTTCAATTGATTACACTAAATTCCACAAAATCTCAAAATTTCAATCAAATTACAATAACAAACACATCAACATAAAAACAAAATCAATAAAAAACACAACATTTCACCATAATCAATACCTTCCGAGAATTCCATTAGCCATGACAACAAGATGGTCGGCAGAGGAAGAATCAGAGGATTTGGAACTCCAAACATCGCGGCTTCCATCGACGGATTCCGATGTGCACACATCGTTCTTCTCCATCGGATTAACGAGCAATCAAAATTCAGCAGATTTTGAAATGAAGTCGGTGTTTGGAAGAGATCGGATAGGGAGAAGGAATTGGCGAAAGAAGAATTTTCCCGAGAAAGTGTGAGAAAATGTGAAGAGTTTGAATGGATTTAGAAGATTTTATTGATTTTGAATTGAATGATGGGTAGTTTGGTGGGGTAGTTGTTGTAATGTTACCTGAGAATGAAGAAAGACTGTTGTAAGAGTAAAGGGGCGTGATTGAACTGTCGACATAAACCAAACAAGTTTTACGTTAGATTCTGTAATAAGAATCAAGAACGTGAAGTTACTTTTGAAAAAAACTAGTTAGAAACCCGTGGCACTGACATATTTTACTAAATATTATATCAGAATGATAGATTCCTGATCATTATAAATCATAATACAATATTTACGGTACGTATTACGGATTACGAAATTAAATTTTTAAAATGGCTTCATCACGAGTAACAAATGAAAACATATTTAGTTAGCGGTAGAAACACTTTTATAGTAATAATTGATATCTATCTATAAACCAATGAAAACCCTATTACCAAATCCTCAACGTACACCAATGAAAACCCTATTACCTGATTTATATCATTTTGTCTTTCAGCTTCAACGTATATAAATTCTTTCACATGATCTACAGCAAAGGCAGATATTAACTGCAATTTAGTATCCAGTTCTTTCAGGTGAACAAACTTCTGCATCAGACAGATAGCTGAAAGCCTCTCTACCTGATTTATATCATTTTGTGTTTTAGCTTCAACGTATATAAATCTTTTCACATGATCTACAACAAAGGCTAGGGATGTCAATGGATACCCATGTGTACGAATAATATAATACCCGTCCCCACCCCGTTGGATAAATATGATACTCGTGCCCGCCCCGTATCCTCGTGGGTACCCACTATACGGGTACCCGTGGGTATTGAGGTATCCATGGAGTTTTGAATTTATTTATTTTTTTTGTACAAATGATAACTTTTTTCGATAACCAAAAAACTTCAACTTTTAAACATTCATACATAATCCATTCAAAATTTCATAAATCATACATAACCCATAGAAAATTCATTATTCTTATATAATCTATATGTTTTATGATGTGAATAAGTGAAAACGGTGAACTTAATAAGATGAATTAAAAAAATTAAAAACAAAATAGGTTATTATTGAGGATTTTTAGGTGGACGGTAAAATTTTCTTCAATAAGGTAACAACTTTAAGTAATAAGATATGATATATAAAGATATTTTAGTAATTTACTTAATTTATTATCGGGTTTGGGTACCCATGAGTATGGATACAATCTAATCCATGTCTGTGTCCATATAATAATGGGTAGTCAAATACCCGTTTATTATACCCGTGGATACCCGTTTAGCTACCCGTTCCATGCCCGTGACGGTTTTTACCCACGGGTACTCGTGGGTATGGGTATTTTTGCCTCCCCTAGCAAAGGCAGTTATGCAATTTAGTACCACGTATATAAATCCTTTCACATGATCTACAACAAAGGTAGATATTAACTGCAATTTAGTATCCAGTCCTTTCAGGTGAACAAACTTCTGCATCAGACAGATAGCTGAATGCCTCTCTACTTGATTTATATCATTTTGCCTTTCAGTTTCAACGTATATAAATCATTTCACATGATCTACAACAAAGGAAGATATTAACTGCAATTTAGTATTGAGTCCTTTTAGGTGAATTATACGTAATTATAAAAAAAACTTGTTTTAAAGGAGAGATGTTCAAATTATGGAATATTACCATTCTTCGTAAATTTGAGAACGAAGGTCGCATAATCCAAATATTTGTGATGCATGGTCTAAGGCATGGGGTTCAGTAACGTATTTTGTGAAATAAATTGTTCTAAAGGAAAAATGAGTAAATTAAGGGAGATAGCCACATTTTTTTAAGAGATTTTTGTTGTTTATAAATGTGAAAATCAAGCAAGCATATTGCACAAACATTATAAATGTGCATCTTTCTAAAATATTTATCAAAGCATTACAAAGCCTTAATTCATGAAAAGAGCATATATTTTGTTCATGAGAAATGTGCAAATTATGGAAAACTGTTGTCCTTTCTATATGTGGAAATCAAAACCACATAATCTAAAAAATTAATTTTTAGTTGAAATTCGAGAAACTTATCTGTACTTTTCCGTTCAAGGATGAAAGTTTTAGGACAAAACTTTTTGTAAGGTTCAATCTCTTCAGAATTTGGTTACATCAGAGAGCCTAATTTGCTTATATTTCAAGGGAGAAAGCTGAATTCTTCTATTCATGGTTCACTTTCATATTTTGAGCCACTCAACCTTCATGATCTTTCCAATAATTCTATCTTGAATCCTTCGTCAAATTTCAACCTCATTTGGAAGTGGAAATGGTCGTTAGGAATCCAAACTTTCCTTTGGAAGTTGTCCAATGGAAATCTTCTTACTAATCACTAAAGGAACATCGTGGCATAACGGATTTTGACCTTTGTCCTAGATGTATGCAAACCCTGAGACCGTAATGCCTGTCTTGAGAGTTTGTGAAGTAGTTAAGGATTAATTGAGATAATTTTATCATTATGGATGACGATAATTGGAGTGCTTTCTTTAGTCTTGGATAGCTTTATCTTGTGTTGATGCAATTTCTAAAATTTGTGTACCAAATAATTAATTAGATTAGTAGAAATTTTTTGCTTCATGACTATTTTTTTGGGTCCTAATCCAAAGTAACATAATATTTGGCTTCATCATGGAATGGAGGCAATATATTACAGTAGTGTGAAATATCACAGATAAATTAGAGCACCTAGGCTTTTCATCCAACTTATATACAACCGAGACTGAAATTCAATAGTCTTAAACTCACAAGAAACAAATCAGAGGTTGTAGTTTTTAGAGAAATACAAAAGGGAGATAAAGGGCTACTTTATAATTGAATAATACCGTACATTTTATCCTTTAACTGAGACAACTACAAATGCTTTGACCCCATTTGACCTCAAAAGTTCTACATGACCAATCAATAGGGCATTGCACTACCAACCTATGGATTGCTTTGACTGCTGCAACTTTAAATTATAGGACCTTTCTATCTCCTCCTGCAGTATTTATTACCAACAGTAGTTAAGATGAATAGTTACTCCTGAGTCTTATTTATATATTGTTATCAAATTATTAACAATAGCAGCATCAACATAATTCGGTTAACGGACACTAAAGAATAGGGGGAAGAATCTGTGCACGTTTAAATGAGAAACAAATGCATCATAGATTTTTAGCATTTTTTGGCATTATCACATAAAATTATTTAGTTCAATCATAATTTACTGTAAAAACAATTTAAAAATGCTTCATACCTTGCAGACTTTCTGCAAAGGCTCTAAGAACGACGATCTGAAAAGCGTAATAGAGTTTTCAAGGGAAGTTCAACTCCATTCTGCTACCAAACAATGTATCAAAATCACCACTAATGACAAAATACAATAAGCATTAGAAGACATCAGGGGATGGCAATGAAAAGGTTTAGCAAAATGGAAATGTAGGGACCAACTTACTTCCTTTGTTTTTTGTTTTTATCTCCACCTAAAAACCAAGCATTATAAAATGTCTTCTATAAATTCTTAAATATGTTTCAAAAGTGAAAACAGATGCAATATTTGTAGAAATTTGAAAAATGTTAAAGAAATAATCTGAGTGTTTCCAAAAATGCAATGTCCCTATTAAGTCTTCTTAACACCAACAATTCCATTTCTCGATTCAGCACGAAACCTATAGCAGGCCCCTTACTTCAAACTCTCCTCCAGACCTCAAAACTGAACCTAAATTCATGAAACCGGTGCCAAAACATCGGAAATTTCGTTAGCTAACCAAAGCAACAACAACCACCTGATTCAGAGCTATAGAGAGATAGTTCTTACCATTTTAGTGAAGCCCTGCCCCAAAACCCGTAACAATTTTCCAGCAGAAATTCACAACTTCAAACGCACTTTCCGAGTTCATCACTAATCTAAAACACATGAAGTTTATATCCGATTTGAAGGGAAATGAACGTAGATTCTAAATATCATATAATTACTCACTCCTGATCATCACAGTAAAAGTTATGACCCAAAACAGAACCTGTCCGAACAACAATCATAATAACTTCTAATCTTACCGCAAACAACTTATGGTTTCTAGCTTTTCATCCCAAACAGCACAACAACAATTTCTGATGCTCCTAACAGTCCAAAATACATAATCATACACAATCACAAGCTATATCTCAAGCTCACTTCTTGCAGCAACTTTAATCATGTAATCCCTAATAATTAGTTTTGCAACATAAACAACCTTAAGCTATAAATTAACTTATTAAAACAACATAGTCACCAATTAATCACTTCTGATACCTCATACAGCTCCAAATCCAAGTTGTGCAAAACCCTAACTTGAGTTCTACCTCCTTTCTTCAAAAACAGTCCCTAAAGAACAACTTTGAACACCAAAAGCATACCATAAGGATCAAAATATTATCAAAATGGTTGACTAACCAAGTGATAAACTAGAGTAGATTCGAATTTGAAATTTAGTATAAAAACATATTTAATGTTTCTAGCAACACACTTTTGGATTAGTATTGCCAGTTAAAATTTCCCGTTCCAGTCTAACGATATTTACCCTTTTGACATGTAAGGCCTCCTCTTTGCTAGTTTAAGCCTTGGTCTCAAGAAGCTTGTCAATCATGTCAGCAGCTTCTTGAACGGTGGTGATGGTCTTTTATCTGTAATAAAACATCAGAATGCTCAAAAATCCACAAAAGGGAATGAAATGTAATAAAATATCAGAAAAGCTTATGTAATAAATTCATAGAAGAATATCATAGCAATGAAAAGTTTGGAGGTCAATGTTAACTCATGAAGAACAAAATGAGCAGCACTTAAGTAGGAAAATAAAAGTATCTCTAAATTGACAATGATGAAATGAATACTCATTACCATATTGGTAAACTCTTTCATTCAAACAAAGAAAAACAAAAAGAAAAATTAAAACCCTCAAAATTCTACCCACTATTTCTTCACTTCACTTCACTTCATATCATATTTTTATTCTTTCTAATATTCCCTTCTTTTTCTTGCTTGAAAATTAGTCTTAACTACTTCCTAGCTCTCCACACTGTTGTTGAAAACAAAGACCTGTTCTGCTAGCTGGTTGCTGCAAAACCATTTTCTTCTCTCATTCTATAGAAATAGTGAGAATGGTGGTGAGTCTCTTTGTAACCTTTTAACAGTTTCACTAACCAATTATAAAGGTTGAGATTTGATTAGATGCGATCCAATAAGCAACCTATTTTGAACCAAAATAAGGTGTATTAATTCATTAAAAAGCTGATAACAATTTGTATGAAGGTTTCTTGCAATCCATAAAAGAATTTAGTAGCCTATATTAGAACAAAGAAATTGATAACATGATGGAAGTAAGAACAGAAATAAATGATGAGGAAAATATAATTAATTAGGGAGAAGAAACATTTGGGTGCATATCCAGTTTTAAGGTAAAGAAAATAGTTGCAATATTAGCATGGTCACAATGAATTGTATGTGATTAAAATATAATAAATAAAATGCTATATTATTGTTGACACTCTTGTCACTATTCTTATGATTAATAAGAACTAAGAATTTTGTCTTCACTCGAATATAATGATTAATAATCTCAGAATGCCCACAACTTATATTTTTAACGGAGGAAGTAGCTACCGCACGGTGATATACTTCTAAAAAAATAAAAATAAATAGAATTATTATTATTATTGTGAGGGATTGTAATTTGTTAATCATTATGATTATTATTCGGGTTATATCTTTACTAATTGTGTTCAAAAGAAGAAGAAAAAAGTGATAATAATCCCCGCGTTTACACACACGTGATGGGTGTTATAATCTTTTTTTTTTTTTTTTTTTCAGTTCACACTTTCCCCGAGGAACACTTTTATTCAATGAGAAACGTTTAGCCATTGAAAATACACGCACAATCCAAACTGAAATGATGATGATGAGGTCAAACCAACCATACCTGGAGCCGTGCGGCAACAACATCGCGTATCTTAGCAAAAAGAAAGATCAGATGAACAAGCATAGAACACCGACGATGTATAACAGATCTGAGGTGTTCTATGCATAGAACACCGGAGGTGTAATACAGACCCAGGGTGTTCAATGGGTTGTATAACAATGTTTTAGAATAAAATAAAATAAAATAAAATATAAGAAAAAATTGTAATTAAAAAAAAGTTTTTTTAATTACAAAATTAATTTTTATTTTATTTTTAAATTACAAAAAATAACTTTTTTTGTTTTTATTACAAATAAAAAAAATTAATTACAACTTTTTTTGTCTTTTTATTACAAAAATTATTATTATTTTTTTAATTACAAAATAAAAAATACAAAAATAATTAAAACATTAAACTTAAGGGGTCTGAAAAGAGTTGTTTTTTTATGGACCAAAATCACAACTTTAGAAAACTTAGGGGGTTAAAAGCGTAATTAAGCCTAAATAGTAACAAACTTAGAAACAAATTTCATCTTTAACCATAATTTTCAGTTATTAAGAAATAGACAAGCATTCCCTAAAGTTGGTTGGGTACATAGCCAATAGCCTTATATTTTAATTGTTTAGTATTATGTCATCTTTTTATATTTATTAATTTTATATAAATTTAAATAATGAATTAGTTTCGCCTGCAATATACCGAAATTCAATCAAACTTTGGACACTAAAGAATTGCCCTAATAAATTTGCTTATTAATAAAGATTAAGAAAGAAGAATTCAATCATAAAACCAAAAGCATGGTTTTATTGATTTAGATATAGTTTGATTAATTGCCTTGCACAAAGCCATGAAGGGAGCACTATCACCAAGTCTAATATCAGGTTTTTTTAATATCCTTAAACTTCAAATGCAATAAAACATGCGAATAAATAATATATTCAAAAGAGTTTAAAATGTCACGTCATCATTTTCTCAAAACATGCATAAATACGGTTTTCATAAAACTCACAGTGGAAAATTATCATACATAAATATTTAAGCAACATGTAATCATCCTCAAGTACATGAATAATAAAATCTCTAACACCATTCTCAGGTCTCATATACATACTAATAAAATTATATTATTTATTTATTATGTGTGTTTATATGCATTTGTGTGTGATTAATTATTTCAGTGCGTATTTTTTCTGGGATTAGTGGATTTTGGTTTAAGAAGGGTATTTTGGTCATTTGGTGAACAAAGGTAAAATGGTCATTTTATTAAGAAAGTTATTTTGATGTTTTAGGTGGGAATAATTATTTTTACTAGGTTTCTAGTAAGTGGAGTAATTAATTATAGACGATAATTATTCGGTATATTAGCGGTTTAAGTGAGTAGTAACTTTGGTGAATTAGTTGATAAGAATATTGAGCTCATTAAGACAATCAGAGAACTAACCCAATTAAAGGTGGTATATAAGCATATATCTTGTGAGAATTAGGTTAAACCTTATCATTCATTTCACAAAGAAAAACATAAGAGGTAGAGAGAGAGAGAGAAAGTGGATCAAGAGGAGAGAAGAGAAGGCTACGAGCTAAAGTGAAGCAAGGGTTAGGATTCTTGAAGACAATAGGTAAGGGGGGTGATTCCTTTTCATTAATTAAGTCATAATCTCTTATTTTGAATTATGAGTTTGAGTGCTTTTATGTTAATTGTGACTTTTGTGATTTTTGAATGATGAAATTCGTGCTTCTAATTCAAGTGAATTTGTGGGTATGATAATCTTCATGAAATTGATGTGTTAAGGCTTAAACGTCATAGTTGTTGTTGATAAGTTGTCTTGATGATTTTTGATTCATTGAGTGTAAATCATGAATTGGTGAGTGATTGTTTTTGAAAGATGTTTGAATTTACTTCATGAATGTTTGTTTATGTTTGTATGTTGATAAGGTTTGAATTGGTGTGGTTGTTTATGAGGTTTGAATGAAAAATGAGAAAATTGTGGGCTTTGGTGGAAATTGAACTAAGTGATGAATTTGAGGTGAATTGGTGTTATGATTATAAGTTTGTTGTGGTTTTGAATGCCTTTTGATGTTTATAAACTAATTTACAAGTTTTGGGGTTGAATTTGGGGTCAAGGGGATCAAAATGGGGATTTTTGGGTAAAAATTGAGTGAGTTCCCGAGAGGAACCCAAAATCCGGGTTCCCTTGTGTTGTCAAACTCGCTGTAGCGAGTGACTACTTGCTATAGCGAGTTGCTCAGTACAACAACTCATGATTTTGGCGTTCCGGGTACTCCGGGGTCGATATGGACTGTCCAAGCTGATTCTTTTGATTCTTTTGATGAACCTCAAATCAAAGCCTTTAATTGCAATGCACAAAGACAAGATGATGTGAGCTTTGAATGTGCCTTCAAAAATGTTTGGTTATCACTTAATCCGAAGAAATGGGATGCTTTAGTTGGATTAGATTGTGGTTGTGTAGACTTTGAAGCTAAACAAACTTTTGCCAACTACAACAAGGTTGAGTTTGTGAAAAGTGTGTCTAAAGTCGACGTTGAGTTGAGCTTTTCAAACTTTATCCCTCTTCAATTGAAATGTGTTGATAGGTTGTTGGATTGGGTTGTCGTCAAGATTATCATGTCTAAGTAACATAACTACAGGAGGATAGATGACTATGACTTAAGCATCATGTGGTTGTTGAAAAAGAAAATCAAGGTTAACTGGCCTCTCTTCTTCTCTAACCACATAATTTCCTACAAGAATGATCAAAGGAAAAAGCTTCCATATCCCTCTTTCATTACCCTTCTTCTTAAGGTTGATCAAGTCTTCAGTGTTTATACTCTTTAGACCACACCTAATGACTCTAGTTGACTGGATGAAAAAGCGGTACAAAAGATGCACTTTGTCAAGGACTCAATGGATATTGGTATTATGATGATAAACTTTCTCCTGGGACATGGTATTACGACTTTGTCAATGTGCCTGAAGGAACGGATCCAACATTGGTTAAGAAAATGAAAGAGAATATGGAAAAGGAGGATCAAGATCTTGAGAATGATGATGAAATGGAGGATAAGAGGAAACAAGTGATGAGAAGGACTTTGAATATGATCCTGATAATGATGAGAATGCTCAAAACTCTACTCAAAATCACTCAATGGTGGATCTTAGTAAAGTGTTGAGGGAAGTGAAGGACTTGAAAAGGTGCATGATTCAAAAGTTTGTTGCTCAGGACATGCAATTCCAAGAGGTTAACAGGAGGTTTGACACTTAGGAAGTTCAAATTCAAGAGATGAGGGAGTCGCTTCAGAAATGGGAAGACCCTGGATGTACCACCGATGACTTCTTTGCCTCTCCTTGTCCTGACCAAGATATTGATGCTGGAACCTCTAACCCAAAGGCTCCAAATGCTTAGTGATGTCTAATTTTCTCTTATACACGTTTAATATTCTGAATTAATAAAATTGCAGTTTAAAAAAAATCAAAATCAAATTAATTTTAATCAAAATTTTCGGAAAAAATATTGTTTATAATTTATGCATATTAGTGAAATAAAAAAAGTAGACCGACAGAGAGTGTTCATCTAAAGTCTAAACGTTAATAATAATAATAATAATAATAATAATAATAAAATTTCTCATTAATATAAAGAGATACACCAAACCCATCCCATTATTTAAAACATCGATGTAACTTCATATTCTTTCACAGTGTGCGTATGTAAATTGAACTTGATCCCTACTTTTACATTTTGAAATATGAAACTAAATTTTCAAGAAATGAAACTTAATTAGCAACCCATTACTTTGTTGGCTTTATTAGTCTTCTCCACCACAGTTCCATCATTACCAGCAAGTGCTCTATACTTATCCCTCCTAGTAAAGCTAGTACACTCATAAGACAAAGTTGAAGCTACCACCCTTTGTATATAATTTGCCACTTCATGACTTGTCTTTCCCGAACCACAAGTCAACTCCTTAGGCAACTTATTCAAGAATGTAACTTCATAAACAGGACTAGGGTTCATGAAGAAGTAAAAAGGATCCATTCCTTTCCACCCTCTAGCCGTGGTTCCATGAAACATACTCATTCTATTGACCATAGCCACCGGTACAAGCTCATCGGTTAACTCGGCAAACAAAGCCGAAAACCTAAGAAGAAAAGGTTCTCTACAAGTTGTTCCTTCAGGGCATATAGCCAAGTCACCTTCTTGCAAGAGTCTTTTGATCATGGCAGCATCTGTAGCGCGGTCGCGGCTAAGCCTAACCGTTTTAATCGGCGAAATGATCTCCGAGAGCCGGGAAACTGAGTAGGTAACGGCTGGGATAGCACGGCCGAGGGCGGTGGAGAGGAAGATAGGGTCAAGTAGGGTTCTATGGGAGCAAATGAAGAGAACTCCAGATTGGTGATTGGTTTTGGATGTTTCAACTGGAGGTGGTGGTGTTCCCTTAACAATGACACGTACACCAAGTGCTTTGAAGGCACAATAGACCATTTTCATTGGTAGGAGTGATCCTGCAGCTATTCTTAAGCATGCTAAAGGGAAACCTATAGGGATCCATAGAATTATGAGTAAAGCCATCAAAGGTGTTGGTTTTTGGACTAGCCTTCCATCATGAAAGATTATGGGTTTTGGAAGTTTGTCACTGGTCACTTTTGTTACCTTTGGCTTTGCTGGTACTATGTAACCCTCCTGCATGAGTAAACAAATTAAACTAATTAGCCACGACTACGTATATTTTTTATTTGCAACTATGTATATTTTTTATTTGATCTGCTTAGTTTTTAATTAAACAAATTCTTAGGTGAACTCAAAGGAATATACTTTCTCCCTTAGTTCCTTTTGTTTGGCGTCTACAATGAACACCAAAAATATTGTTATATTTGATGAGACAATTTGTTTTTTCCTACAATACCATTGAATATTTATTTCTTAGTTAGACTATTTATTTTCTTATTAAATTTACTTTTATCTTTACGATAAATATATAAGGATGCTTTTGACAAATCATAGTTAATATTGCATTATGTTTGAAAAAGAAAACTGAATGGAAACAATTTTTCTAAAAAGGGAAAACAAAAAAGGTACAGGTAGGGAAAATAGGGCTCCGATAACGCAATTCCGGAAGGAGTCGGTAGTTGGGCACTGGATCCCTTCAGACGTGATAAAATATACACTAGAAAAATATTTAATTAGCGGCAAAAATTAGAAACAAAAAACATAAATTATATGTGATTTTCACATCGAATTAGGTTTTCCTTTTGTGATTTCGTCGTCTTAGTGCGACGATGTTTTGTATGTCGTCTTTGTGCGACGTTGTTTGTCTTTTCCCTTGTGTTCACGTGTTTGTTCGGTTCAGATTGTCATATCAGCTTCGATCAAGTATATATCCAACCAATGACTTTGGCGTCATCAACGTTACAGATCCGGAGGCATGACTTTGATGTTTTATGCTATTAACATGGATGCTGCGAGTTTGTTCACATATTCATCCTTTTTGTTTTTAACGAATTTGAATTGCATCGATATACTATATCAATTTGAATAAATGAATGTCGTTTGTTTTGTGTAAAAAAAAAATTATATGTCTTCTAACATAGTTATTAAAAGTAGTGGCAAAAATTAGAAACAAATTTCATCTTTAATCCATATTTTTTCAATTTAAAAAAAAAAAAACTAAATTAGCTCACCCAAATAGCCATCTAAGCCATCAAAAGAATTGAACCTTAATTTGATTAATATTACCTTGCACAAAGCCATGAAGGGAGCATCAGTGACTCTATCACCAAGTCCAATATCAGGCTTTTCATCTCCAAAAGTTTTCTTAAGAACTTGAGCTTTCTTATCTCCAACAAGTATTCCAGGTTTACAAATCAATCCAGTAGCTCTCCCTTTATAACTAGCAATCTCAGTTCCCAAAACCATATCAGCCCCCAAAAATTCTTTCAAAAAAGGTTCAACCATGATCCTCGGATTCGCGGTGAGAACACAACGTTTCCCACACGACGAAAACACGCGCCATGTCTCAGGGTGAAGATCAGATGAATAGAATTTTGGAAGAACAGCTCTTGCTACTGATTCTATGCTTGAAAGTTTCATTCCTGCCATCGACGCGAAGACAAGGACTTGAATTCCGGCTGATTCGGAGATGAAGTAGTAGAGAATCGCTGCGATTGGGGAAGCTAGGATATAGATGAGAAGTCTAAGAACACCACCTACTTCAAAGGCTATAAGAGCAAAATATGGAAAGGAACTACGACCTATTAGTAAGGTTCCATCCATGTCTGCTACTACTGTGTGTTTTTCTCTACCAATTGAGGTGCATTTGTTCACTGTTGGAAAGGTTGAAGATGCCATGGTGATTTCTTCTTGTAACCAAGATACACTCTCTGTTTTTACAAGAACAGGGGTGCATGTTTTTGTGTGAACTTGTTGTGTTTATATATACATATACATACACATGCAAGAGGGTAGGTGGAATATATTTTTGTTTATTTCTTTTTCATTGAATTTAAATTGTTATAAATAAAATGTAATCTAAAAAAAATAAAAAAATTAATACATATAAGTTTGTGATATCTCCGCGACAGTTACCTAGGCAACTATGTTTTGTTTTTTGTGTGAACCGTTGTATGTTATATGGGATGATACTTCGGTGACATTTTGGTTGGTGACATTGATGACATTACCAACTATAATGTTACAAGTGTACAAAACAATAAACAAATCTTGTGAAAGAAAAAAAAGAAAATCACAAATGACATTGTGGTTGGCCAATGTCACCAATGTCATCAAATGCTACCATGTTATATGTACAACGAGATAGACTAAAATCACTATTCAAAACCAAAAACGTTCATTAAATTACAACTCTTGCTATCTCATCGTAGCATTTTAGGATACATTAGGTCTATTTGACATTGACCCAATGAGAGATCGTGACTGCAATATTTTGTAGTTAGGTGTCTCTTGCATTCACATTGTAAATTCGTATAATCATTATGGCACATTGGCACATATTAAACTGAACTTAAAAAAAAAACATGTTTTAAAATTGAACATTGCTATTTATGTAGAGTTTTTATCAAAAATTTATAAAAAAATGTCTCAGTCAATTAAATTTGTTATTCGTTGGAAATTAAAGAAGGTAATGGTGTGTAATTAAGGAAAGGTATTAGCTAATACACTGTCTAATAATTTTCTCGATGCATTTTGTCACTGTATTTATCATTTCTTTTTAAAATTTTATCGGGCGACGTCGAATTACAAATCGTGTAATGTAAAAGATTGTCAATTGCAAAGAATCTAAATCTTAATTTTAAATTTGGGTATAACCTATAATCATTAAAATATAGTTATATGTATTTAAAACTTCTCACATAGAATTGATGTAATTATAACATTCTTTTATTTTATTTGTCTCATTTTTTATGTAAAAGCAAGATAGGGATTTATCTTTAGGTAGATCAAGAATTATTTACATATGAATAGAGCCAAACGAAAAACAAACTGCATTGCTATGCTTTTATGGATGACAAAACCAATCCTTATTAACAACATTCATTGACGTAGGAAACATAATATTGTTATACATGACCTTTTGAACTTAATGTAGGAGGTCAACAACATTTGATGTAGGAAGTCGAAAGTGTCCAAAACAAATAGTATAAAAACATGTTAATTATTAAAACACACTTTCTCAATATTTGATCACTTTACTTGACGCAACTTTTAGGACTGCCACTCCTACAATAACCACTTTACTAATTCCTAATTATTGTCTCATTCTTTATTTTAAGCCTCTAATTTTGACTTGGGAAAACACGGTTCATGTACAAGACAATTTTGTGTTTGGTATAAGTGAACGATGCAATTAATGAACGGTGGCTGGTGATTTCCAAAAGGAATTGACATATACATACCCTACAATGTAACCGATGATGTTTGTTGTGTTTTCAGGAAATGTGCTCAATTTTGCTCAAGCATTAGTATTTTCCGTCAAAATTTGTCTTCCCATGTATGTATGTACTTCTAAGATCTTGGTTATTATTGTACTATTTATTTCTTGTGCTATGTTATTTTTTTATACAGAATGAGACAAATTTCTACAACAATTGTGGGTGGTTAAAAGATATAATAAAGTATCATATTTTATTAATGGGTTAATAGGTGTTTATCCCTTATAATTTGGGCGAGTTTTTTGTTTACCCCATCAGAAGAAAAAAAATTATGTAGAACTTCTTTTAATTTAAAGATTCTTTAGTTTTGGATCTTTTAAGTATATGACTGTGCAAAAATATTGATATGGCATTCTGACTGTAGTAATTAATGAGGCGTTGTGTTGATTTGGTGTTTTTTTATTTCTTTCCCATTTATTTATTTTTACACCTGCCTTTTTGTCACTGGTGTCGATTTTGTTACGATTATGTTTTGAGGTGGTTCTGTTTCGATTCTGTTTTTCATATATGTTGCGATTCTGTATTCTGATTTTTATTTGGGGTGTTGAAGTTGAAAAGAAGATAAAGGATTTGAGGTAGTATGTCATTGTTTCCCTATTCATATTTTTATCTGGTTCGCAATGAGTTGTGATGTGGTGTTGTTACTTGATTCGTTGTGGGTGTGTGTTAATAGGTTTTATTTAGATGAAATTGATAAACTAGTTTTTTGGTTTGAAAATGATATGTTTGGATGAGGGCTTATTGTTGGGTTTTGTTGATCTTAGATGAAGTTTATTGAATGGGTTTGATGAAGAAATATGTTGGGATAGAAGAATAAATTAGGAGAACACAATGAACAATATGATGAACATGATGAACAAGATTTCTAGATTTATGATGAAAACGATGAACAACTTGATAAACTTTTGGGTTCTTCAATTGTGATTTTTTGCTGGAAGAAAATGATGAATTTTATTAACTTTTTTAAATTAATCAAAATAATTTTTAATAACATTTTAAAAAAATATATATTTTAGTCACAAAAAGTCATTTGGAAGCTAAAAAAATTGAAAAATTGATGTGTAGCTGAATTACACACATGTATTAAAAGAAAATTGAAAAAGAAATTAATTTACTCAGTTAGCATGTCACATCTGTTGAAACAAAATGTGTTTAACACTACCTCTTGAGAGTTTTGATGATAACAAGATATTAAAAATTGTCAATTAGATGTGCTAATATTTGTTCAAGTGTACATGACCATAGACAAAATTTGAGATCAACAATAGGTTCTGGAAGAACAAAAGAGAGCAAATGAATCAACAAAAAGGAAGCTTAAAGCGTCTGAAGAGAACTGCTCATGAAGTCCAAGTGCTCCTGAAGTGATGACGTCATCAGAAGCAAGTTCATCAGAAGCTGAAGATCATCAGAAGTTGTAGTTCATCAGAAGATGCAAGACTTAAAGTTTCAAAGGATGTTCAACGTATTTAATCTCGTCAAAGCATATAGCAGAAAACCAGAAGAGTGAAGCAACGACTAATTCAAATGAATGTGAAGACGTTAGATGCTTGTTCTTTGAAGAGCGTTGACAAAGTACAATTGTATGAAGTGTACAACCATTATCTCCACTTACTCAGTTTTTGTCTCTGCTACAAGACAAGAATAACAGCTGCGCCTGCAACAATGTTCCTACAGACTTGGAATGGATTTGAAATTGATCTTTCATAGAACAACAACCATATCATGCAAAAGATCGTTGGTGATTGATCAAAACTTCAAATGACTCTTATTTTGATGCGCTGACAATTCACAACGTCTCTTTCACACCTCTATATAAATGAGTGAAGACTTGAAGAATTGTAAGAGACTCACAACAATTTAAAAGCGTCAAACCTCTACTAAAATTGTTCTGCATCAAAAGTTCACTTAGAATTTCTTATCAAAGTTCATATCTTAGAAATTCTAGAGTCTTAAAAGTCTTTTGAGTCACTTTTCAACAAAACATTTTTTAATTCAAAAGTTTTAATTCCATATTTGATTTGAGTGAATAATATGCTATGAAATTATGAAGACTCACTATGTGATGGTTTATGATGCGCATGTGATATCATTTACTATTCTTAAAAGATTTGGAAAAATCATATTTTTATTCGCTGACAATTATATTAAATTAAGTATACAATTAAATATGTTTTTTTGGGTGTTTACGGTGTCACATTGTCTCCTTTTTAAATTAATGTTGAACCCGTTTTAAATATTAAAAACTCACTATTTGCAATAATATATATTTTAGATTAAAATGAAGAAGATTTTCAAAACTCCGGGGACATAAATCTAAGAGAAAATGTGAAAAAGACAATAGTGAAACTTTGATTGAGAAACTTTAAACTTTAAAACAACATTAGTGAAACTTTGATTGTGACAAGGGTCAATCTTGCCACCATCGTGGTTCTAAAAACTTTTCAAGAGACGAATATCGTTAGCAACATTCCAGTTGCAAATCTGTCTAGTAGGTGTTTGATGAACAATAGACATATTAGAAAACACATTTACATTTATTTTTTTCAAATACAACACATTTACGTCTTTGAATCACATTGTTTCATTTAACTTGGTATTTGATAGAAGGACGAAAAAAAATCAGCATCCGCGTAAATCGTATTAGTGAATACTACTTATGTCTCTATATATTTTGCCAAAATTACGAGAATTAAGAAAGTAAATATTTATATTAAAGTTGTTTATAATCACTTTTGTTTTTAAGTTAGTTTATGTTTTCAACGTGTTATTTATTACTGATTGAAGAAAATGATGTATAATAATTAAGGGCATGTATATAAAGAAATAACTAGAGACAATTTTTTTCTCAAAAGGATCTTATAATTAAAAACGAAGATAGTAACATATTTCAGTATCGTCTTAGGTATCTTCTATATATCTTTGTAAAAGAAACTTGAGTTAACCATGTACAAGTATTATGTCTATGTGGCACTTCTAAAAAAGCATATTCTCACTCTCTTATTCTCCACTCTCTCTTATTCTAAAATTCATTATTTATCTCCACTATATCAAAATTTAATGTGTGATGTAAATGATACAAAATTAAATCTTGAACCTTGGTTTTAAAAATTCTACATTTCATAATTTTGTAACCGCATATTTTGTGCTAATTGATTAGCCACTTTACTAATTCATTTTCATTTGGTTAAATATTTTTCATTATCTTAAATCATAGTCTACTGATGTCCATATTTTTCTTCAACTTCGTAACAGCTCTTCCATTTTAATTATTGTTCTAAATTTCTACACCTATAAATTTGGATTTATAGTCTATCACTGTCACTATAGCCTACCATCTATCTATCTTATATCTATCTAGATTGTAATCTTTCTTTACTATATTCTAAAGTAAGCTTGGGTTATTCTTGAGCAAGCATTGTGATGATACGTGCCACCTCTAAAAAAAATTGATTTCTTTACTAAGCTTGAATCATTCTTAAGTTATAATTGTGATATTGTGGCATCTCTTAAGAGGCTTAATCCATACTCTGTTAGTTTCTATCTAATTTAATAAAGTTGTAGGCAAGTTTAAGTACAAAAACTTTTCAACCTTTCCTGTTCAATTGTTTCATTTTTCAGCATCCATACATTTGTGAGAAAATAATAAATGTCAACATTATCATGTAACACTTGCTGAAATAAAATCCATTCATACCAAATATTGATATTTACACTACTTATTTATCATAAATGTATTTGCTTCCATTTTTTCTTTGTAGCCGAAAATATGCATATGGTGCATCAATCGCTTCCATCAATTTAACTCCCTATTGTCTCACAACAAATATAAGTCTCATTTGCTTTGCAACTTGATGTTGTACTATTTTAGTTTATATTTCTTTTAGGATTCTACTACTATGAAGAAAAATTCCATCAATTTAACTCCCTACCATTTTGAAGGAATGAGTAAGTTTGGTACAAGTTTTTTTGTTGCTGTTCAAAATAAGAAAAACACGAGACTTATTTCTAATTCAAGTAGTATGCACCTTTGTTCTACGGATAACTTTAATTACAAGATATAACTCATTATATAATTTTGTTTGAATGTGATATATAGACTGAGTTTAGTGACTGAATTTTTTTTAAATTTGACATTTGATAATCATACTTCATGTGTCGTTAAATGATTATAGGCTTCAAATCATTTCCACAAAATGTTTTTTTTTTCCTATGTCGTTCATTTACTACTTTGTTTTGGTCTTTACACTATGTAGCCGTATTTATACCCAAAAAAAAGGGTTTTAGCCGATTTTAGAAGTAAGTGGGTTACAAACTTATCTTTTACATTTTTTTTTAACACTTATTAATCTCACATGCTATGTTGATAAAGCTTATGAGTGTTTGAAAGCAATCTTACATATCGTTAAGCTATGTTTACGCAATATTTTATAAGGGTAGTGAAAACTAAGCAATTACTCATGACATTTTTTTTTGAAAAGAAGCAGTTATTCATGACATGTAAATCGATATTCTGGCCAATGAAATTATAAGAGTCAAGCAAATTAGTCCTTCATATTTACACTAATAATAATAGTTTATATTTAAAGGTATAGTTGAAAATTTGTCCAAAAAAAAAAAGGTATAGTTAAAAATGTGTGGTTATTTGATTATATGATACACACGGTATTTCTTTTTTTGGACAAATGTCTCTCTATCTTCTATCTATATATCTATTTATCTATCTATCTTCTATCTATTTATCTATATATCTTCTATAAATTAATTGTTTTTATCGTGATTGTTTTGAAGGCCAGCAAACGCTATATTCTAGCATGCTTTAAATTTTAATATTAGCGTTATTAATATAATATATATATATATAATAATAATAATAATAAAGCTTTTTTTATTTATTCTTTGTTAGTTGTAACTTTGTAAGATCATTCTATATTTATTTGCATTCATATATACATAAGCTATATATATCATTCATCTTCTATATATCAACTACCATTTTATACCTTGAATGCATTTAAAGTTATTGTGTGCTTATATATGTATACACACACACACACACACACACACACACACACACATATATATATATATATATATATATATATATATATTGATTCATTCCAAGTAGTTTTTCGTGGTGGTGGGTGATATATAGTCAATCTTTTACTATAACTGGTATGTGACTCAACGGTTAACTCAATGATTAAGAAATTTAAATATGAGATAATCGTATTTTATTTTGTTTTGTTTGGAGAGGAATATTTACAGTTGTTGTGGATTTCATGATATACAATTGTACTTTGTACAAGACTTCAAGAGGAACTATGTTTCATCTTAATTATATGTTTTCATCGGTGTGTTTAGCAAACTAGCAATATATTGCTTCGGTTTACTTTCTTCATTCTAGAATTGGAACAATAAAAAGCTATGTAACTTTGGAAGTTTTTCTTTTGAATCTTTCATTTTAGTGTCCCTATGATGTCAATTTCCTTCTTAGAATAGCGGGGTACCCGTACATACGCGCGTTTTTTTTTTTTTGTTCGTAATATACAATAAGTTATATTATTAGTTAAAATTGTTTATAATATTGATAAAACTTAATTAAAATCGTTTATTAAGTATAATTTTTTCTATAGATATTTATACCATAAAATATATAGTCCCTTGAAGACAAAAAAAAAACTTAAAAAGTATAGTTAAGTGGAAAAATGGCATGAGTTTTTGCATAACTTTTTTGTTTGAGTCTTTTATGGATGTGTCTTTCTTAGGTTCTATTTTATTTTTAATGGCTGAAAAATATGATTTATTTGTCTATGTTATATATCATTTGGATTGAAGGAAAAATGAATGACATTGAAGTTGAAGTCAATGGTACTGAATTAGAGAATGTTCAAAATGTCGATGTTCATTATTGAAAGTATGTTGTTAATGCTTCTATTTTGGATGAAACAATGTTTTGGTTAGTGACGTTTACAAATAATTTTTTGTTGTTTTCATGTTGTTAAGTTGTTGTTGATTAATTATAATTTTTATGATTCCTTGACAAATCTATTTTAGCATTTTCCTCAACGTGTTGTTGAGAATGGTTTGTATATCAATCAATCTAAAATTCTCCTTTTGATGAAGAAACTGGTAAATCTTATGACTGTGATGTTCACACTGCGTCAAGAACCATGCATCAAAAATACATAGGGAGAGGATGGTACAACTTTATTCTTGAAAAGGGCCTAAAAGACGTTATTGTGTTCACGATCATTAATCCTCCTAATAGGATGTATGCTACCGTCGTTAACTGGGACTGATTCTATGATCGAATGTGGTGGCTCAAGGTTTTGTGTATGATTGTCTATAATATTTAAGTCGTGGAAGGTTTGGCCAAAAAATGATTGTCCTATTTTTTGAAAATAAATTTTAATTGTTTTTATGTTAAATTCGGTTAATCGTTGAAGTAATGAATTGAAGTTTATGTTAAACTATCATTTTCTAATATAATTCAGCAATGATTATTCTATATCGCAATCTTAAATCTAATATTTTGAAGGTAACAATTCTATATCGCGCGGACATAAATCCAATAATCTGATAGTAAGACCAAATTGAATGATTTTATAACTAAAGGACTAAAACTAAGTACAAATAAGGGACTAAAAGTACAATTAAATGTAAATATATTAACTGAAATTTTGTTGAGTACCTTATGTAAAGTCACTATTCAAATTCTAAAACTAACTTTATAGTATATTACAACTAAATGTCACGATAATTCATCAAGAAAATGATTTAACCATTAATAAAATAGCTTCAACTATTTAGGGACATAATTATGGAACATAAAAGAAAATTTATCTCCACTAAAATTAAATTTTCAATGAATATGAGAGAACATAAATAAAATATAAGAGATTAAAAGTGAGAAGTTGATGCAGGTAAAGGTTAATTTTCTTCAATTTCATAAAAAAATAATATTGGGATTTATTATATTATTTATGACAAAATCAAACAATAAAAATAGTGAAATAAAAATTAATAATATTTAACATAATTTTAATGAAACCCGTGCAACGCACGGGTTGAATACCTAGTATCATTAGGAGGCACATTACCACAAGTACCACTCAATGCTTCAATGTATCATCTGAACATTAAGCTCAACCTTAATCCTAATACTCTCCTTTTTCTTTTTTTTTAAAGAACCTAATACTCTCCTATTAGTAAACCGAAGATTCTCATTTGAATCTTTATCAATGCAATATAATACTCCCTCCGTTCTAGATTAAGTGAGTCATTTACTCATTTCACATATATTAATACTAATGTATAAGTGAAGGAGAGAGAAAAGTGGTTTTAAGTGTTCTTGTTAAATATTGGTGCATTTTCAACTACCATAAATGCAAAGTGAAATATATTGAATTGGAAGTGATGAAAGTAATATTAATTAGAGTTATACAGGAAAAAAAATAATTAATATTGTATTGAAAAGTGAAATGACTCAGTTATTTTGAGACACTTTCTTTTTGTATATGACTCAGTTATTATAGGAAGGAAAGAGTAGATAATTAGTATCATAAAACTCACCGGTTGGGATTGTGTTTTTGGGGTTAAAAGCTCAACAATATTATGTTCCTACTTCTCACTAGCTTCATAAATCAATCAGAAATTGGCGTTTTGCGAAAACAAATGTATCAGCCAATAAATAGTGGGTTTGTTTCACTGTTTATGCAATTCGAATTTTAAAATCCAAATTGTATCAAATATTCATCTTTTAGAATCCAAAATGTGTGCATTTTCACACTTCAATTTGGCTAACATGGAGGTTTGAAACATTTCAGATTATATATGTCAAAGTTTTGTAAAAGATTCAATTTCTACATTCAGGCTAGTATTTTTTTTTATGGTCAAGCATCAACATAGTTCTACGTTTGCTTTCAAGTTTTATACAATTCAAATTCCAAAAACCGAAACATTGTTCGTATTATAGAATTCGAACAAAATGTCTTTTTGGTAAAAAAAATAAAAAATAGGACACACAAGAAACAACTAGGATAACAAAAGTGACATGTGCCCTAAGGGCACTAGTTAAGAAGACTAAAGAAGAAGTTTTGTCTTAAAAGTGGTGCATTCAATGCATTAAAACTTTAAAAAGTAACATTTTCTACTTAAAATTTATCAATTATTTTCATTTTTGTTATATTTAGGACACTTGTTAGCAAGATTTTTTTTAATAAATACCCTTCCAAAAGACTAAGTTTCTAAGTTGGACCTCCGAAAAAAAAGTTTATAAGTTGGAGATAACTTGCCACGCAAATCAATAACTTCTAAAAGAATATTGCCATTAAAAGTGAACCAAGCATCATAAAGATTATTCTTGCAACCTTTTTAATTCAGTATTGATCAATTCATCACTAGAAATTTGAATCGTCAAAAAGCATCTCCTTTAATGCTTGAATTCGACCACTATATTAAAGGAACGTCACAAGTTTTTTGTGCTACGTGAAACAGAGGGATTGCCAGCCATAAAAGACAAAAGTTTTAAGCAACACCACATGTTTGCAAATCAACTGAAGAAGTTGAAAACCAACTACTAACTAAACCTTCACAATTAAAAGCAAATCTCTATCAAAATGCACCCATGTACTTACACGTTTAGTTAAAATCTTACGTTAAATATGACGGAATGTATTGGAAAAATTTTATGTCCCATATTGGATCGGTAAAAACCCATGTTCCACATAGAATAGATAAGATTTTTGAGAAGAGTTTATAAAGAGGAGACACTTCTCATCTTACAAGCCGGTTTTGTAAGTAAGAGTCGGTCGAATTCAAGGGACACCTACCGATTCACGCACCAAACCCAAAGAGTGTTGTTGGGCGTGACGGAGGTGTATTGGGAAAAACACATGTCACACGTCGGATTGATAAAAGTTTATATAAAGGAGACAATTCTTTTCAAATAAACTGATATAAAGCTTGCCAAACAATAACAATATGCATGATATGATATTGCAACCAACGATACAAACATTAAAATTATTTTGGAGAATTCCACGCATAACTAATTTATCCTTTGTAGCAATAAAGGTTTCTAAATTGCCGCCACACATAAATATAAACCTTTAACAAATTGATAAAACGCTGAAACATTATAAATTTTGTCAGGCGATAATTGCCACCGCCAATAGTCTTCCACAACGTCATGCAAAGAAAAAAAATTAGCCAGAAGAGTACAACATTCCCATCGGTGCCACCACTACCAACCATCACCATCTAACCTCCAACCTAGAAATGCCATATCGCATACAAACACCTTCTTAGTTTTTGTTAATTCAAATAACCTCGTATATCTCACACAAAGCGCTCCATCTCTAATCCACACATCCGACCAGAGAAACATTTTGTTTCCATCACCAACGACACACAAGATTATCATTAAACCATATACCCATCACCAACCAATCCCCACTCCTAATTCCTTGAAGTTAGTTCCACCAAAATGAACCTTACCTACCCAATTCGTTCTCCCTACCTCCTTCGGTTCCGTATCTAGCTGAGAACATCTTAAACCACAAACTATCCTGATCATCAACTAACCTCCAACAAATTAACCACAATCTTAATATTTAAAATGATATTATATGACTACATATAATGTCATATTTTAATTTTAGTTTATAATTTGTAGAAAAAAATAATTTTAGTTTATAATATTAATTGTAATATCTGAAAAAACAATGCGATTAATTTAGTGAGCCGACCTGGAAGCACTAGTAAATGAGGAATAATTTATTTTGGGTATTAGTTATTTTGATATTTTAATGTTAACGAATAGTCACAGTAGTATTTCAATGTATCAAAATTTTAAAATAGTCATTGATTATATACTTTTTTTAATAAGTATAATGACTAATACAATACTCCATCTGGTCCTTATTATAAGATAAAGTTCATTTTTTAGATTCATAAAATAATTAATGTATCTTATTGTAAATATAAACTAGATAAATCACTTACACAATGAACTAAAAAAATTAATTGTTTCTTATAATAAGGATCGGAGAGAGCAGTGAAAAAATACCTATAGGGATTGATAAGACCCAAACAAGTATATTGAAGGATATTAAGCAAATGCATAATGTATAATGAAAGACTATTTTGAAAACACCGGAATGACTATTATTTTCTAACGAAAGGTGACAAGGAATATTGGAAGATGGAAAATGGAATCTGTCAAATTAATATGAGACCAAATGTTTTTTGAAAATTATTATTAAATATTTGATGTCAGGGGAGTGTAAATAGGATATTAGGGATTGTAACTAGCAAATTATGGTAACGTATGTCTTGTCTTGCTGAAACTTGATACAGGAACATGTTAATTGTGAACAACATGGTAAATGATTTTTGGTTGAATTTTTGTATCATTTATAGTTCAAAATGAAATTTTGGCGTCTTGTTTCTGCAATTTGGTATCTCTCAATCTTTGATTCCCTTAATATTTGGAACTCTGTTGCAGATTCTATATATGTATGCATAAATCTACTTGTTTCAATCGTCATAACAAGGTAGCTTATATTATTTGCAATTTTCTAAAGAAGATTTCATGTTTTGCATTTTCAATTCCTTTTAGGCTTGCTTGAAGATGAGATTTTGAAATGATTAATGTCCTTTCACTTGATCATACTAATCATATTAGTTATATATCTCTTGTATCTGTTAAATTAATTAATTGTGTATTATGTTGTAAATAGTATTATTGATATTATTTTACTACGTTTCTGCTAATTGTAGTAACACATTGAAATTGATCTAGATTGTTAATAAAAATAAGGGTTCTTTTGACAGCTTTTGTGAGATTTGGTTCTCGTGTTTACATTTGATCTGGACATATTTTGGGTTGTTAGATAAGAGAGATTAGGGGTTTGATCAATGGTGAGTTGTGGAATGTGTAGGAGTTGGAGGCTAAGGGTTTGATCCCCTCTGTAAAGTGTCGCGAATTGGAGGATACCAAGCTTGAAAATGAGTTTATAAGTAGGAGGCATCCCTCGGTCTACAAGCCGATTTTGAAGAGTTTAGTTAGGTGCCACCCAAATTTTAGGATGGTATCATAACCTATCCAAGTTCCATTAGTCTATCCGCTATCGAGCCATGCGGGTCATTGTTCTGATGTACAGTCTTGGGCAGAGGGGGTGTTAAAAGTCCCATATTGGATGAGATAAAGCCTGAAAACGAGTTTATTATAACTAGGAGGGATCTCTCATTTAAGCCGGTTTTGTATGGTTGAGTTAGACCTAGTCCAAATTCTAAGATCCTCTGGTTCCATTGATTAAGGATTAACAACTGATTCAATAACATTTGTGATTCAAATAAGCCAAAAACAGAAGAGAAGTAGGGACACAGGTCTGAAGCGCATTATTTTGAACTTAATCCAGTGAAAAATTTGCAGGTGTATATTTCTGCAGTTATTTACGAGGTCAACTTTAGGGATTTTCAGTGGTGGAGAAGTAGAGAAACATTATGGATCGACTCAATGGTTCTGCCAATCTAATGATAGTTTCGGATCTTGATTACACAATGGTAAATATAATTTCAATAGAGATTTGTGTTTGGATGGTTCCTGGGATTAAATGTAGTGAAGCCTGTGTGTTTCATTGCAGGTAGACCATGACGATCCAGAAAACCTTGCTCTTCTCAGGTTTAATGCACTATGGGAAGCTTATTATCGTCATAATTCTCTGCTAGTTTTCTCTACTGGGAGATCACCTACTATATATAAAGAGTTAAGAAAGCAGAAACCTTTGTTGACTCCCGATATAACGATAATGTCTGTGGGAACTGAAATTACATATGGTGAATCAATGATACCAGATGACGAGTGGAAACAGTATCTGGATCATAAATGGGACAGGGACATAGTTATGGAGGAAACAGCCAAGTTTCCTGAGCTAGTTAGTCAAGTACGTATCTATCATGTATTCTGTTAATTTATGATGCTTATCGTTTATTAGATGGGTGAGCCTTGAAACAACCTTATGGTTGTTGCATCGTAACCTGGAGGTCGTCAATTCAAACCGTAGAAACTAGAATCAGCCTCTCCGTGAGAGCCTCGTGCATTAGGCTACCCTTTATCATATATCAGAATTCTTATATGCTGAATCATGCTAGGGAGAATGACCTTAAATGCAGTGCTGTATTAGCTATTTTAAGATCATTTATATTTAATTGTCAGTATGTTGTCTTTGAAATTTCTGGAATAACTGCAGTCAGAGACAGAGCAACGGCCTCACAAGGTTAGCTTCAATTTGGAGAAAGGGAAGGCATCAAAAGTCATGCAAGCTCTCTCAAAATGTTTGGAAAAACGTGGGGTAAGATTATTGTCATTATACATAGGAAGATGGAATAAGATTGTAATTTGTAGTTCATAAACAACCTTAGTGGTAGAAATTTGTGTGCTTCGTTTGAGAGCTCCGCCGGTATTTTGTTGTTTTATAGTTGGCGCTTAAGATGGCTGATCAAGTAGTCTTAATCTAATTTATTTTAAAATGCCACAGTTTTATTGTATTTCTTTCAGACTTGTGACTTTTGGAATTACTGCTTTGTTTTCCAGTTAGATGTGAAAATAATTTATAGCAATAGCATTGCTTTGGATGTATTACCGCAAGCAGCTGGCAAAGGACGGGCCCTTGCTTTTTTGCTTGAAAAATTAAAAGCTGATGGAATTCGACCACTCAACACTCTTGTTTGTGGTGATTCTGGAAATGATGCTGAACTGTTCAGTGTACCTGAAGTGTATGGTGTCATGGTTTGTAACATTATGAAAATTACTAAATTTTTTATTTATATACTCCCACAATTGTCTGCTGTGTTTTAAATTGTGGCTGCTGTCGTGGTTGTGGTTATGATGTGAACCTTTATATTGCTGTAAAATGTGGTCAAAATTGCAGTTGTGAAGTTGTTGTGGAGACTTCAAAATCTGCAATATTGTGGCCACAATTTCAGTTCCAGACCACATTTAAAACCATGCTTGTCACAGTTGTCTACTGTCGTTTTTAATTATTATGATTGTACAGTGAAAAATAATTGCTCACCTCCCATATTTACAGGTCGGTAATGCGCAAGAAGAATTGGTTGAATGGTATGCTGAAAATGCAAGGGACAATGCACAAATAATTCATGCAACGGAGAGATGCGCAGCTGGTATTATGCAAGCCATTGGTAACTTCACTCTTGGTCCAAATGTGTCTCCAAGAGATGTTAGAGACTCAATGTTAAACATTCAAATTTTTTGTCCTAGCCACGAAGTAGTGATGTTCTACCTAATATACGAGAGATGGTTGCGTGGAGAAGTTGACAATTCTGAGCAGTATATACAAAATATAAAATCAATATTTGTAAGTTGTATACAATTTTCAAATTTCATGTATAGTCGCAAAATTGATTAGAAATCCATTGCTAAGCCTGGTCAGAGTTGAACTTATCTTGCATGCATGAATACCAAATGCTGACTTTTGCCAAGGCCAGGCGAATTATTTTTAATAGTACGTGGGGCCTAAAGCAAGGTTGAATATATGGAACCTTTTTTGTTAGAATACGAGGCCTTTTTGCTTGTAAAATCTAATAAAAACGAGTGCTATAGTGGCCTTACCCTTGGGCTGGGAGTTGGAATAATTCAGAACTGAAATGAAGTTCCAGTTGATATATGGTCTAATAAATGCAGACTTTTAAATAGCCAATTATTTTCTATATGATTATATGAAACTTTAAATGGGTGGACATGCTTTTCGTAACTTGAAACTAAAGGGATGTAGATTTTGAAAACCTAAAGACGAAACTGCCAATGTTATTTTCTCACATTTTTTGTTTGTCTGTAGCATTCCACAGGAAATGCTGTCCATCCCTCAGGAATTGAACGACCTATGCAACAAATTATTGATACTTTACCAAAGCTGTTTGGTGAGAAGCGAGGCCTAGACTTTCAGATTTGGATTGATCGTGTATCTTTTGCAGAGGTTAGTTTGGACTCATGGCTGGTCAACTTTGACAAGTGGGAGTTATCTGGTGAGATTATTTTCTAACTCTTCATTGTCTTTCTTTTTATAGCTTTGCTTTTTTATTTCCTTCATGAGTTTTTCACGAGGGCTTAGATATGCAAGAACGGACCTATTTGATTATTTGACTTTTTTTCTTTTTGAGATCTCAATTAAAGATGGAAATGAAAGAATCTGAAAGTACATGTTAGGATAGAATAAAGATGAATTAGAGTAGTTAAGATGTATTTGACCAATTGGTTAGTTAGTTTGTTTGGTAGTTATGAGGTTAAGCCTGTTAATAGAAGTATGCTATTTATGTTATTTCAGTTATTCTTGACAAATCTTGAAATAGGTCACAATTGGTTAATTCACTAATTCAGTGTGAAAGTAGAGTGCTCTTTTGTGTTCATCGTAGATTTTGTTTTGCTTTCCCTGTTCTTGCTTAATACGATTATCAGTTTGATGTGTATCTTCTACTGCATTAACGTGTTGCGTCCTTCATACCTTAGTCTTCACATTGGTACAATTTTAAAATGTGTTCTCCCGTACTGCACAAGTTAAATGTACTATGAATGGTTGATACATTAGAAATACAATTAGTATTTGCTTTCAAAGTATGACCAGTTAAGTGGGAAGTATCAGTGCTCATTCTGCAGAAACTAGAACCGGATTTATATGATGAGTTATTGTTATATGTGCAATTGTCCGATTTTCATCTGTGATCATGCTTCTAAGTTTCCAAATTCAATGTAGTATGTTGATTTTCCTTTTGTTTCTTTATTCAACTTTTGCTTATTCACCTTGTACTTTAGGGTTCTTCTTTGACTTGTTAATTTCTGTCATCCAAAATCAGGTACTGAGTTAAGGTGTTGTTTAACAAAGGTTTTGATGAATTCAAAGGTGAACATTTGTACTCAGTCTTTTCAAGTATCTGCTCTTATTTTTGAGTTAATCGCGCTTTGGTCCCCGATGTTACCTCCTCTCCTCCCGATATTGTGATATGGCAAACAGAGAGTGACGTTGTCTTGCTGACAGGCATGACACGTGAAATGGTGGTGCCACATCATCATCCAATACTATCACATGAGAGACAAAAACCGAAAAAATTGATCAATGATAAAAAAAAAAATATATTTACAAGAGTGAAAAGCTCAAAGGATTTATGTACAAGAGAGTGGGAACATTTTTCACAATTAATCCATCACAAATTTAATTACTCCTATTAATTTTTTGGAAATAATTTGTCAAGATTATTTTAGAGTAAATTACCCTCCCCTCCCCTCAAAGATGCTTGAATTACAATCTCTTCCCCTCTTATGTTAAAATATACATTCCCCTCCCCTCTTATTCAAAACATATTAGAAAAAATTTCATTCCCCTCCCCTAAGAAAAGCTTGAATTACATTCCCCTCCCCTCTTATGTTAAAATCTACACTTTACTCCCTCAATATATATTTTTTTATTTTTAATAATCTAGCAAAAAAATAATAATCTAATACACTTCGAAAAAAACAGTATTGCAGGTCTATTATAACATAATAAAAAATTGAATACATATTTTTTTGCTATTTTTTATTCACAATTTCATTAACATGTAGTTTTAAACCCTATTATAAAATATGAAACAAGCCAAAATAAAATTAAAATATGTGAAAAATTACTAACGACAATAAACCATGGTTATTTAAAAGTTAATTTTAAACTCTAAATTATAAAATCAATAGCAAATATATTTAAATTTAATTATCATTAACATTTAAATTATAAAGGAATGAATTAATTTTTCTTAAAAGGTGGTTTAAAATTAATATATATCATAAAAATATTTATTTATGTTAAAATAGATTAAAGTGTAGTGCATATTTAATTATCAAGGGAGGGGGTTGTAATTCAAGCATCTTATAAGGGAGGGGAGTGTAAATTTTACTTTTCAAGGGAGCAAATTGTATATTTTAACATAAGAGGGGAGGGGAGTGTATTTCAAACATCTTTAAGGGGAGGGGAGTGTAATTTACTCATTATTTTATTATTTTGAATGATGGATTTTTTTCAGGATAAACTGTGTGTAGACTAACAAAAATACGGTTTACATTTGTTATTGTATTTATTTTTAGAGCTATCTTTGATATTATAAATAGCAACAAAGTTGGAAGAGTTTTTTCTTCAATATTTCACAACTTAAAGAATTATTAAGAATAATTATGATGCATATTTATAATTTCAAAAATGAAATAATATATTTTCATTATTACAAATTTATAGAGTTTATAGTCAAAT